>JAZHYW010028716.1:0-31268 GCA_037355805.1 Ixodes ricinus | reverse complement strand
TGGCGGCTGAAAACCGGTGGCAATTCAGTTCGACGAATGACGTTTCATTGACAGGTTGTTTCGTCGACATCGCGACGTTTCATCGACAGTTCGTTTCATGAAATTCAGTGGGCAACGTCAAGAGAACGCGAAAAAAAGTATTTATGTTGGAGGAAGCGGAATACTTCGTCGCTGCTACTCTAAATGCCAAAACTGCCTAAATCTCAGTCAGCTAGCAACATGGCAACTGTCATAAAGCGTTTGATAACTTAGTTAAACTTTTGAATTGCTTGAATGGAAGGATTTATACGCCCCGGGACAACAAAGTTTAGTCGTTGACCTTGTCTCGACAAGCTCAAGCGTTTCATCTACGTTTCTATAGTAATCAGACTGCTTACGGTAATACTTTTAAACATCTAGAAGTAATAGAGCGCTGAGTATATATCTTTTGAATACTTTCAAATTCGTCAGGACGTTTGTAGTTAAGAATTGAGGATATTAGGAAAATCCTTTTCTACTGTCTTTGTGAAGATATATAAAACGTTTGGATTGGCTTTTGAAGTTATACGGTTTTGCCTAGGCACACTCTCTTCAAAACCGTAGCCATCATACACTCGGCGACTGCCTACGACCGAAGAGCTTCCAAAACTATACCTCCAGGAGGACGGATGCAGTCATCGCAGACGCCCATCAAAAGGAGCCGCGTTCACTTACAGTGGCAGACACCGGCTCCAGAAGAGTTGCTTGAATCCAGTCTCCCAGTATACGCGATCTCCACGAGTCCTCTTGTTTGGCAAATCCCGGAGGTCTTCCGGAATTGTTTTTAGCTTGTTCAGAGCCTGTCTTTACGGGTAGAACTGCTCCCCGATCCCCACTCTATAATCTCTCTCTTCTGGCCAGTGAGGGGGACGTTGTTGCTCAAACAAAATGGGGAAACACGCGGTACGAAAAGCGAGGCGCTATCAGATGGCGGCGGCAGACCAAGGTCTACATAGGGCAGGGTACAAGGAATCTCAAAGTCAGAATGAGCAGGTTGGTGATAACTTATGCCCCAGGAAACTGAGGGAATGGAGGAGGAGAGAGCGAGCGGGTAAGTCAGAACGCGGATCTCTGGTTGGAATGATTAGTGGTAGACCTAAAGCTAGCTGCCTTTGCCTCCACTGCACTCGTCGAAAGCGTTCGAATGCGAGAGCCAAACAACGCCGGCAGACGCCGGCGTTCGCTTTCTAACGCATTTAGGGAGAGACTACAACATAGGGAGTTTTAGGAGGTCGTTCTGAGACTCTCCGAGAACGATGCACATGCATGCTAAAGGGCGCGCTGGGGTAGTATCGTTTTCGTATCGGAACTATTTCCTAATACTCCCTATAATGACGGACAGACAGGGCTGCTATGTCTCGTTCGTCATGTTTACGTCATCTCCCTAAAGGCCCGTTCACAGACTGCGAAGTAGAAACATGGTATGATTCTTGGACACAAGAGAGCCCCTCTGGTTTAAATTAAGAGAAACTTTACCGCGGACGATGACGGCCTGCTGTCGTTTTGCTGTTAGGGAATATTTGCAGATCCTTCCCATAACTCCGGTACGATACAATATGCCATGCGCAGTCCTTAGTCCACGTTTCACCTACGAAATCCGCGTTTTGCATGCAGCGCTGCTCACTCATTCACAGCGCGACGGAAAACCATGTTACATGAGGAAAATGATGGCGTAAAAGCTGTGCGTAGGAGGGCGTTTCCACGTTTTTCAAGCAGACGACACGTAGAAAAAGTACGCGAGCGACTAATTTGTGTTTTTTTTTTTATTTCCTTTGGTGGGTTCAGCTTTTTTTGCTTCAGCGGTCGCGTCGGAACTCTTCGGGAAAGTGGGGAGGGGATTGTTCTCCTCAGAGTGCCTACATGTTTAACATGTAGGCGCCCTAGTTCTCACCTTTCCCGAATATCTTGCGAGGAATGCCGGAAATGGTCGGGCATATCCTAGCTTGAATCCGATTGCCGCCCCCCCCCCCCCGCCCCCACTGTTCCGACACCGTTGGCCTTGGAACTATGCTTACAAGGTAAAGTTCCCCTTTCCTCTTCCCTTATGTGTCAGAACCTGTCCATATTGGCATTCTTGAGATTTTCGGGTCTCAAATACTTTTATAGTATTTGAGAGTTTCTTGTGTCGCCGTGTATGGGTTCAGGACTTTTCGGTGTAGGGCGTTTCGGTGTAGGACGTTTCGGTGCACGGACTTTTCGGTGCACGAACTTTTTGGTGCACGGACTTTTCGGTGCACGGACATTTCGGTGCACGGCCAATCAAAATCACAACTGTTTTTAGTATTACATTCAGAGTCTGTTAGAACCATGCTTGGCTACAAACGTTAACAATGTGTTTTATGCCTCGATTTATATTACAAAACGTGCGACGGTGACGGATGGGAAGAACTTTAATTCCTCCTGTCAGGTGTGCTAAACAATCGATGCTATACGATTTCGCGGTGGACGCACATTTGAAGATATTCCAAATTGTTCTGAGTTATCGTACAGAAACAACTTCTCAAGCAACGAAAAACGGTGAGCGCACAGGCGAGCTGGTGGATGTTGATCATGTTGAAACTTGCCCGAGACGTGGTAAAGATGGAAATGTCATGGAAGAGAAAAGTACACGCAGGAAGAAGGACGTCTCAAGTTCCACGAAGTTTCCCATCTTTTACTACAGTCTCGGGTTACTTTCAACATTCTCAAGCTTCTTGCTGTAGGGGCCTTTCCTACACAGATTACCAATAATAAAGCACACACACTTACAGAAGACGCCAAGAACGCCTGTATCGACCCAACGCGTAAACACGATGTGTATGCGTCTAGTGCGTACGTTGGAAAAGAGACATCGGCAAACGAACCATAACGTCCAACGTCTCCAGTCCTCCCGCAGGATGGTGCTGCGCCTCATCAAAGTCACTTAGGTCGTATATCAGTAAGTGACCGTAAATGGATGACCAAGTATACAAAATTAGAAAGTGCGACAAAAATCATTTCTAGCTAAAATAATGCTTATTACTTTTATATGTATTAAAAAAATACTCGCGATTTTGATTGACCATGCACCGAAATGTCCGTGCACCGAAAAGTCCGTGCACCAAAATGTCCGCGCACCGAAAAGTCCCACACCGAAATGTCCGTGCACCGAAAAGTCCCTGCACCGAAAAGTCCGTGCACCGAAATGTCCGTGCGCCCAAAATCTCCGTGCACCGAATAGTCCGTGCACCGAAGAGACCGCACCGAAACGTCCTACACCGAAATGTCCGAATCCCGTCGTGTTTCGCTTCCTCATGAATACATATCTCTCCATGCATATCTCAGTGATAGAAGTGATGCGCCATTTGCGCCAAATTGCATTATGAACGAAAGTCTGCCACATCTTGCGCCAAAATGCAATTTTCGCTAAAGCCAAAATAAACAACTAAAAAAAATGGTCGGTTTTAATATTCAGAGAAGTAGGAGCAAAGGAAAATGGTACAAATATGTATTTCACGGCGTCTTTACTGACCGAATAGTTTGGTTTATCTTAGGTAAGATCACAGTCGAAAGCTCGAACACACACAACCCCAGAAACACATACTAAAAGCGTAAAGGCCGGTTCAGACACCTGCGTTTGAGTGCGTTTGACTGCGTTGCGGCGGAGAACCGAAAGCGAGTCACCGGCACATCTGTGCTTCGTATGAAGCGTGGAATCCAATTCAAGGAATCTTCTTGGTACGCGATATAAGAAGCAGGGATGTCCTGGTGTCTCGCTGCCGCAACGCAGTCAAATGCAGTCAAACGCAACTGTGTGAACCGGGCTTAAGTCACGAGCCACTCGCCGCACTCGATTCGTAATTTAGTCGGATGAAAGACCACGCACAGGAAGATGGACGAATGCGTTGATGTCTCGCCTTGGCGCTGGTTGGTACCATTGGCTCGTAGCGGCGGCTGAACTTTACATTAAGGTGAAACGAAGCATTGAGATTTGAGGAGCTAAAAGTTACGAGAAAACATTGCCAAATTGTAGGATGGCGCTTACTGTGATAAGATAGAACCAGGGTCTTGTGCTCCTGATGAGATCACTTAATTATCGTGTCTGTCGCATGCCTGTGCCGCCTCTCACCAGCGCGATAGGCTCAGTAATTATGCTGTACCTTCCAGGTCTACTTTTTTTTAGAGCGCAGCTCTTAGGCGCCCATTTCCGGCTTGAGCGGCGTCACCATCGGCGTAACCGCGCGTTGCATTATGGGACAGTTCCCATAATGACGTCACGTGTGACGTCACGGGGGTCACGAGTGACGTCACGAGGGAGGAGGAAGGAAGGATGGAAGAGGGAGAAGGAGAAGAAGAGGATACCCTCCTCTCCGTACCTCTCCTCCCAAGAGCTGTGCTCTAATTCGGTATTACAGAGAATTGTAAACGTCTTTCATTTTTTTTTTGTCTTGGTGGTAGGTTAATTTCTAAATTTATTTATTTATTTATTTATTTGTTTGTCTTGTGTCCAGAAGCAGCCGAGGCCTTAATACCGGTACACACTCACGCACAACATACACAAACAAAAAAGAAAAAAAATCTGCTCCGCGAAAAAAAAAAAGCGAGTCTATATTTGAATAAATGGTAGTCGAGGTTGTTCCCGAGCAGCTGTCGATCGAAAGAACAGCGAACTTTGATTTCCCTCTGGTTCCAATGCCGCTAAGGAGCGGTGTCACATGCGCAAGTGTAGGTTTTCATAATATTTTTGGGGCGGTTGATTTTGCAGTTCATAATATTAAGGTCTTGAGTTTGGTAGGTTCATACAACTTGGGGGACGCATTTTTGTTAATAGACGAGCTGCTTTTTGCAGGCATTTTAGAGAACTTATATATACAGGCTAAATAAACTACCAGATGTAACAGTGGGAGGGGAGAGGAGCTTTATTCCAACTGAAGTGTTGCGCTATCATTCATTTTTAATCATAGTCTTAGTACCCACTGTAAACGGAGCCTTCTCTGACTAGAGCTTTGCTTCTAAAAAGAACACTGTGGGTTCCTTTGGTGCCCTATCTATTCTTACTACAAAAGGTAATACGTATAACACGCTCCGGTGCCAAAGAGGAACCCTAAGTGATTATAGAAGAGGAAGTCGTTTAGAAATGCAATCACTTTTTTTCATTTTCAAGTGACGTGCAAACAGATGTTGGCATCTGCTCCAAAAAGCATCAGTGAGTGCTCCAAACCAATGTTTTTACCTGCTACAAAAGGTCAAATTCCGCTTCCATCACTAATATCTCCATTTCGGGGGCGGTAATAATTGTTGGAGTTTTTCCAACCGAGGTTTCGGGGTGCGTTCACAGCCCTGGATTGGCTAGGGCGGCTCGTGGTGTCTGCTGCGGTCCATCGTAATTGGCCTCTGTGAGCCGATCGGAGGGACGGAGTGAAGCCCGTGAGGGTTCTGAAAGGTGCACGCACCGATGGCATGCACCTCGGCACGGGGCCCGCCAACAGTCGGTGTGCCGGGGCTGCAGCGTGCCCCGCCTTTGTTCAAGGCTGGCTCAGAGTGCTGCTAAAACAGCACAAGAGTGAGAGCTTACCATAATAACGTAACGGCAATGATTCCTAAAAAAAAAAACGAGCTACCTGGTGATTATTCATAACGACGAGGACCTCAGACAGATTTTCTCTGTATACCTCGGCGAGGTACACGGAAAAGAGGTCAAACACGTCTTCGTTTTAAACCCTGGACATGTTCGAACTCCTTTTATATGTTCCTCAGTTTCGTGTTTCGGTCCTTACCAGTTTCGTGTTTCGGTCCTTACCAACATGATGTCAATTTATTTAGCTGCTACACCGACATGCCATTTCTAAATCCTGTACCGTCACGCCAGTCGGTCTAGTAATGTCTAGTCGGATAGTGCAGTCTTTTATGCAAGTCTATAGCTAGTGCAGGTCTTCTAATGACTCACGTGTTAATCGACACCACGGTTCCATTTCATTTAGTGAAGTCGGAGAATCCTTGAGGTATTTATTTAAAGTGCATTGTTCATAAACAACGGTGTAAACAAAAACCCGGTGGGACAGTTTTCCCGCGTGTTCTGAAGGCGCTTGCAAGGTCAAGTTCCCCTTTCCTCTTCCCTTTTGTGTCACAATTTCCTACTGCGTCAAAAAAAAAAAAAATCGGGAATACCAGATATTTTGAACGCAGTCGGCCATCAAAAGCAGGAATACACTTTCTCACACTCTTTGTAATATATGCGAAATCCTCCCTCCTTCCCAACCCCCTCCAAAAAAAAAAAAAAAAAAAGAAGAAGAATTTAGTTATGTTTGTTTTGTAGCAAAACTAAACTACGCATTTCCAAACGCTCATTTGCCGCCCAAATGTAACGCTAGCAGTCTGAACCAAATGCCAAAGTTTCAGAACAAACCGTTATCTCATTCGAAAGTTCGAAGCGATCGTTTGAAAATTTCCATGGGAAAATTCTTCGCCCGTTTTCGGTAACTTGCGCCATTCAGCTCCGTGCATTGGAAAGCTCCGTCGGTCACCATTTTTCCACTGAAAATTTCCGAAAATCGTGTCGAATGACATACCGATTTGTTCTGAAACTTTGGCATTTGATTCGGACTGCTAGCGCTATACATTTGGGCAGAGAATGAGCGTTCGCGCGATGCGTATAGTTTATTAGGGGCGAAGCTCCTTAGGGGCTAGCCATGTCCGTATGTCCGTCCAGTGTCCGGACTCAACTCTCTGACGTCACGGCATTGCCGTGACGTCAGAGAGTTGAGGTCGTGACGTCAGAGAACGGAAGTCAACTCTCTGACGTCACGGCACTGCGGTGGCGCTGCTGTCGGCACTGCGCATGCGCACACGCTTCACTTCACGGGAATATGGTTTCTGCGCACGGGCAGAAACCAGATACCCGTGGTCTGGACAGACGCCGACTTGTTTATAAACAGTGTTTGGTCGGTTCGTAGCAGACGATCCACTTTTTTCGGTTCCGTTAACAGACGATGAACGGCGTTTTCACGTTTCATTTTCATCTGTGATTGACGCTCCGTAGCAGACAACCCACATACATGGCTTGCACTGACTCTACAGAAATACCCGAAAATACGCCGTTTTATGCTATCTGAGGACTAGTCTCTAAAAAAACTTTCGTGAACTTCGTGCTTTGCCTGTCTGCCAAAAGCGTGACGGTACATTTTTTTTTCCTGTTTTAGAATGTGCGGGGGTGGTATACCGAGAGGCGAGCGCAAAAAGGGAAAGGGCTGTCTGGTCGGCCGGTTGACTCCTCAAGTGGAGCAGCTGTTGCGTGTTTCCACAAAACAGCTTTCCCTAACCCCGTTTTTAACCCGAGCAGAAAAAGGGGACGGGGAGACGGATTCGAGCCTTTTCGAGCTCGAGCTCCCCTTCTTGGCAGGCTGCGGACGAAGAGAATATACGCGTGAAGCGGGGCAGAATGTCACGACTCGTCTGCTGACCGAGCACGGTGTACGCCAAAAGAGGACGGCTTTTTTATTATTATTTCTTTTTTTTTAGAATCACTCCGAGGAATGAAAAATCTATTTTACTGCAACTTTTTTGTGTGTGCTGTTTTTAAGCTGGGGTCACACTGCTCATACATCGTACAAAAAAAAAACAGTCTGCAAGGACGAGTCACCACAATGTCCCTGGTTCGAATGCCGCGTGCCAAGCTTTTTCCTTGAACTCGTTGCCATGCGGCATTCCAAGCACGGATCTCACGGTGACTCGCGTTCGAATCTGTGTGATGTATAGGGCGTATTCACTGGCGGCCATATTTGTGTGCGCGGCTGCTGAGCGCGTGCTGACGGCGAGCTTCCACAGTTCTTTTACAACGTGCATTCCACACCATCAAGATTGCCGGTCTTAGCAGCCTATTAGTGGGAGCTCGTTCCGAGCATGCGCTCTAAACAGTGACCTCAAATATGGCGTCCAGTGAATACCCCCTATAAGCAGTGTGACCCCGGATTTAGGGGTTTGCGAGGGGTGCGTGGAAGCGTGTCCACGTGAACAGCGAGCTTAGCGTTGCTCTGAGCTTGGAGTGTTTCTTATGAACCATAGTGAAACGAACTCGGCTCTTCTCCAGTTTCTTTTCTGAAAATCGAAAGGAATAAACAATCCGCAAAATATTTTTTTAAAGAAATAAAATAAGGGGAAGGGGTAATGACAACTAGTATATAAAAAAGAAAACAGGTGAATGACATTGCGGGCGTCTGTAGCATTTATTTCAGTTAAAAAAACATTATCAACAAGAAAGGATACAATATTGTCTTTCTTGCTAACAAGTGTTTTTTTACTGATATAAATCCCGGAAGCGTTCACAATGTCAGTTCTTGTTCGGACGATATTATGTTTATGTGGACGTCGGCTCATAGAGAAATTGCGTATTTCCTAATTATCTTCTGATCCAGGTGACGTCATGCTCTCAAACTTTCGCGTTCTGTCCCAACCGCTAGCGTCACATTCTCACGGAGTTTGAGCTTTCTGCGATGCTTAGTTTATTTACCCGAGCCGAAAAACATGGCTCTCTTTTGTTGGGAACGCCCTGTACATTCTGTCTTAACGTACAGTCGCAATCAAACTTACCTGGAACGCTCGAACGAGCGTTGTTTTTTTGCCGCGGGGCGCTAGCCTGGCGGCAGCCGATGGTATCAAATGGTCACGTGGCAGCGGACCCATTTGAAAGCGCAAGGGGGGGGGGGGGGGATTCTGAGCTTGGGCGGTTCGGGCGCGTATCGCACCAAATAACAAATAAAAAAAAAGTTCTTTTTTTTAATTTGTTATCAGTAACAAAAACAAAAATATATATTAAAAAAACATTGAATATTTTTTTTTTTCAGCCTTTGACCTGAGAAGCTACCACGCTCCTCCCGCGCTATGAGACGGGCCCGCCGCCACGTGACCAATTGGTACCAACGG
Organism: Ixodes ricinus; assembly: GCA_037355805.1. NCBI lineage: Eukaryota > Metazoa > Arthropoda > Arachnida > Ixodida > Ixodidae > Ixodes > Ixodes ricinus. The sequence goes on along the minus strand of JAZHYW010028716.1, from coordinate 22,373 downwards.
CTGCCGCTAGGCTAGCGTCCCACGGAAAAAGACCCGCGGTCGACCGTTCCAGTTAAGTTTGGTTACGACTGTACTTACCATATTGAAAAATAACCAATATAAGCGGATTAATAAACCGTACTGATGAAATGGTAATTAAAATTCGAAATTGACCACCGGTCAGGTATCCGACCATTCCATTACCCAGAGTTAATTGCATGTTCTTGAAAATGTCTTTATTCTACGACTATGTTACGATTGGCTATCTTGATGTCAAATGATCTGAGAAGTGTATAGGTGGGAGGAAGGTGAGAAGATGTAGGATAAGTAAGTCATACGCACTCTTAAAAGAAAGGCATGTGAGTGCATTTTTCCGCAGAACACAAAACAACGAATCACAGCGAATAGTATAAGGAACGAAAAAAAAGAAAAAACACCTCAGAGTACGATTGTTAAACATGACATTTTGTTGGCTCAATTCAATCAATCAATGAAGCTGTTTTTTTCCGGAAACGTCCAAATAAAAAAATGCAAGGTGCTTTTTTTTCTGATGTAATCGTATTGCTGAGGTTGGTCATTCGCTGGGATTTTTGGTTTTGTTCGCCGCGATTCGCTGTGTCGTGTTCTACAAAAAAGTAAAATCAAATACTTTTAGAGCGCAGCTCTTAGGAGCCGTTTCCGGCCAGAGCGGCGTCGGCGTAACAGCGCGTTGCATTATGAGACGTTTCACATAATGACGTCACGAAGGTCACGAGTGAAGATCACGACGGAGGTCACGACCTTCACAGTAACCTTCACGAGGGTCACGAGTGACGTCACGAGAAAGGAGGAGGGGGAGGAGGAGAAAGGAGCAGGAGAATGGGGAAAAGGAGGGAGGAGGAGGAAGAGAGGAGAGGGTGGAGGAGGAGGAGGGCATACCCTCCTCTCCGTACCCTCCCCCTCCTCCTCAAGAGCTGCGCGCTAATTCGGCGTTACAGGGAGTTGCAAACGTCTTTCATTTTTTAAGAGTGATTTTGAAGATTGCATGGTGGTTCGATCAAAGTCGAGAAATGACGACAAGACCATCTTTCGGTGTTGAGTGCGTACTTGATGAGGGTGGGTCTTTCCTCGTAGACCAGTAGGTCGCAATGATGGGGGAGTTGACGCTGCATCCAAAGCCGCTGCACTTGCATGTCGTGGCAAGTATACTCCAAATCCATAGTAGGCGTTTGAATTCGTCAACGGGGCAGGCCAGTCGATGTGCACCGGAGGTCACTGCGCAGTAAGCCATTAAAAATGAAAAGCCGAGGCATGTTAGTCGTCACAATATGACTGAACACCGTCAACGTATATTGACCCATCAGACCCAACATGATTTTCATCTCTATCTACCATATATGTTTGTGCGTCTCTGCGTCTTGGGTATCGTTTGTCTTTGCATGTGGTACGCGTGTATGTATATGCGTGTGCAACCTCTTCCTCAACCACCATCCGGAATGAGCTATGTTCCGGCGCTCGGAGGCATTTCATTCCGGTTTATGATACTTGTAGGGGTGTCGGAACACTGGTTCGAATTGAATAACGTACTTGCTGCTTTCGATTTATCTGTACACCAGCTGCACTCGGCACACATCGCCAGATTTGATTTACGAGTGCAGCCAAGCTTACGACACATAGCGTAAGTACACTGCCCTGCACTTTTCTGCATCGCGCTAAACTTTTCTGCACCGGTGCAAGCTAGTGCAGGTAAATTGAATGAGCCTACTTTCATTCCTAGCCTCAACAGTGTCAAGAAAGCCGCTTATCGTGGCTATCCCTTGCACTGTGAAGGCTATGAATGACGCAACGTTATTCGAATCCAACCACTCTTCTCGCGGGTTTACAACTTCTTTTACAACGCTCCTCTTCTGTCTAGTGTAGGCTTCTTGGATACTTCTACAGGATACAGACATTCAGTGGAGCTTTTTCTGAAGCAGTTTGCAGATAATTAACGCGAAGACTAGTGTGTTGCCTCTTTGAACTGACAGGCATGCACTCGGTGGCGATTTCACGTACCATAAGACTTCGCAGGTTCATCGCACTTATTCGCGGCACCTAAAGGTTCCTCTTTGAATGACAACGCATGCCGTGCATGTTATTGTTTTAGGGAAGCGGACGGCGGACGATCGACCAGACGCTCACGTGATGCATCGTTGAAAACACCTAATGGGCGGTTGTTGCGTTTCACAGACCGCGACAGACCGCGGGTCCTAAAAATTCAATTTTACTGCGCTCTTTGTATTCGCGACCGGTCGGATGACCGGCGTTGCTGATTGATCGATGGCTTGTGCGGCGCTTCCCGAAGCGTGCAGAGAGCCCCGCCGACCAGGGCATCTGTCGCGTGACCCTTCCATGGTCGGCGACGCTGCCGGCCAGAAAGGATGCCAGTGAAAGGGGATGCCGTCCCCTTTTTGGAGGGGGTGGGAGAAAAAAGGGGGCAAGTGCGGACCCCTCGACCCCCTTGGGTCCATCTGCGGGGTCTTCGAAAGGGAAAGGGCACGCCAATGTCACGCAAAGGCACCGTGTGTGGCGTCACGGACAACGGAGCTGACGATATGGCCTTGGCGTTGTACGGCTAGTGTGTCGTCGTCCGACCATTGTGTCTGTATTTCCTTGGAAATTAATGGCAATCTCTTTCCCTTATGCAAGGAAGTATGAAAACCAGGAATGTGGATAGCCGACCATAAGAGAACGTTCTCTCGGTCACGTGTTAGTGATATTTTTATGTCCTAAAAGCGTTCCTGGAGGGAAGACCTCCTAAAGGGCATGTGCTTTAATTTGGCATGTCCCCAAAGCATACCTGGAGGGAATCCCGTAGAAAAGCTCATTGGAGAAAAGCTTACCCACTTTTGTGCAGATCCGGAGAAAAGCTCACCAGTCATTGGACGGACAGGAGAAAAGCTCACTTTGAATTAAACTTTTTATACAAGGTGTCGTTATCAATTTCTCTTGTTCATTTGATGAAGTGAATAATAATTCCTATTCTAAGAATAGATAAAACGTTTTAGAACAGTGAAAAAAAAAAAAAGCTTCATGCACGTATGTTCTACGCAGACATTTCAAAGAAGAAAGCTCTGCTTCAGCCATTTGTTCCGCATTTATGTCGACTGCTTTCGTATGTCTCTTGCGATGTTTAATCCGAACATGAAGGATATATATCAACTTTCTTTATTTGCCGTTCGAAACGGGTTAGAATTGAAAGGGAATAATCTCTTAAGTAGAAAGTGAAATTTGAAGACTTTTTTTTACATATATTTAGTGTCGGCTACTACATACAAGGTAATTTAACATACAACGATCCAGGAACAACTCAAGCCGCAGTCTTCTACAGTTATAGTTCCCCAGGCTACCCTTCTTTGCTGGTGATGTGCAGAATAAGCTCATAGACATATGGCAGTCAAACCCTTCAGTTGAACTATTGTATTTCGTTCGAAGGAAGGCTCGGTTCACGTGACTCGTAGGTGAGCTTTTCTCTGCATCCATCAAACGACCGGTGAGCTTTTCTCTGGTGAGTTTTTCACTGGTGAGCTTTTCACCGGTGAGCCTTTCACCGGTGAGCTTTTCTCCGGTAAGCTTATCTCCGGAGATTACAATTGAAAATTTCCGAAAATCGCTTATAACCTTTGAATAAGATAACGGTTCGTTCTGAAACTTTGACACCTGGTTTGGACAGTTAGCACTTTATTTCGGGCAAAAACTGAGAGTTCGACAATGCGTAAATAATTTTTGCCATTTTTTTTTTAAGGGGAGGGGGCATTTTGTAGAAATGATACCTGGGAACTGTCCTAAATATTTTAAGCTTCGGAACGGCGTATTTTCAGAACTAGTTCTTAGCGCAATAGCGGTTTCCTTCTCGGATATTTCCGCCTTTTCAAGTTCTTAGCGCCCGCTTCGACTGCCCACGTATACGAAAAAAAAACAAAATTATGAACGGCATACTTTGGCTGCCAATTGTGTGGACATACTCTTATTTTTAGTAATTTTGGGTGCCATTTTGGGATTTAGGAATTGAATTTGGCTTTTCTTTGTTTTCATAGTTTTTAATAGTCTCTTGTTCAAATAATCTAAATCGGAATAACACGGATCTATCACGAATAACATAGTCGAAATGACCTGACAAATAAATTTGTCAAGTTGGTGTAAAATTCTAAGAGAGCAGGTATAAAGAGGAATCAACACAGAAAAGCTTTACACGCGTCACGAATAATTTTCTTTTACATTAGAACGCTCGTTTCGACGAAAACCCGGCGGTGTCTTTTGTTTGTCAGCGTCGTGGAGAGGGGAGGAGGAGAGGGTGACGCGTGGTACGCTCCCGTTGGTCCGAAGCGCTGACGTCAGCACGCGTCAACCTCTCCCGCTCTCCCCAGCGCTGACAAACTGACAGACACCGCCGGGTTTTCATCAACACGATACCTTTCGTTTTCGTCAAATGTCACGCGCACAGCTGGCGCGGAGCCAGAGAGGAGGGGGCGCCGCCCAGCGTTCCCCTGGATAACAAGGCCGCAGTGCTGAATGAGATGGCGTCATCAGAGAAGGGCAACGCTGGACACAGATTGGACACGAGTGCTGCGTCAGCGCTCGGCTTCGAGTAAAGTTTGAGCCGAACGTTGACGCAGTCGTCGTGTCCAATCGGTGCCCAGAATTGACCTTCTCTGATGACGCCATCTCATTCGGCACTACGGCTTTGTTATCTAGGGGGTGTCGCGCCGAGCTGCGGTTGAATGCGGGAATGCCGTCGCCGGTTGTTCTTCGCTCTGGGTTTCCGTAGTAGCGCTGCGTGGGTTGTGATGTGTGTGTGTAGTTAAAACGATGAATGCGGTTCCCTCCACGAGTGATAGGGATGCGATTCGTTCCACGAGTGATATGGATGCCCGTATCCAAGGGCGTCGATGTACTGTGACAGGCAGAGTACAAAAAAGGGTGAAAGAAAAACGGGAAGATTCATTGTTGGATTCTTAGGAAATCCGTTAGCATGACCCTTGGGAAACGCCACACGCGTCCCCCTTCGGGAAACGCTAACACTGACCCCGTAACGATGCCAGAAGGAAGCAGCAAAAAATAGAGGAAGCAAAGGAGAAAAAGTGAAGGGGTCAGCGTTAGCGTTCTTCAAAGGGGACGTGTGTGGCGTTTCGGAGGGTCATGCTTACGCATTCCCCAAGAATCCATCAATGGAGTTCTTTTTTGTAATTTTTTTATTAAACGCGTTATTTGGGAAAGTTCCCGGATCAGCCTGCCTGATATTTGTTTTGAAATGTTGTCTATGGCCGCTTAGAAGTTTTTGTTTTAATGATATTGATAAACTACATGTGCACGAATATTACTTCAAAATGCAAAATGCTAAGTGTAAAAAAAGAAAGAAAAATATCTAGAGCATTCAAGCCGGGGTCACACTGCTTACACATCATACAAAATACAGTCTCCAAACAGAATCGAACCCAAGCCACCACGAGATTCAGTGCTCGAATGCCGCATGGCAACGAGTTCGAGGTAGGAACTTAGGCCCGCGGCATTCAGAACCACGGATATTCCGGTGACTCCTGTTTGCAGACTGTTTTTTGTATGATGTATGAGCAGCGTGACCCCGGCTTCAGGGTTTCGAGCAGAGACGTCGCGGCCAGGAGGGATGGTCGGCAGTTGTTACAGACAGGGCCAATCATCTCATCAAACGTACGCGCCTCTACCATTTTGTTTGTTTGTTTGCCGCGCGAACGCTCACCGAACGCGGATTAATGCACGTACACTGCCCAGGCGCCGTGTCCGTCAGCAAGGTTACCGTGAACAACGTATGTCGCGGAAGATTGCAAACCTTCAGTCCCGGTGGAGGCTCAAAGTCATTAACCTAGCTAAACGTATAGCCCCTTCATCGCTTCCCTGCAACCGAAGGCCGTCTGCACCAGTCCTGCAACCCATATTGGGTCACGTGACTCCCAGCAACGAAGATGCGCGCTCGAGGACGGATCCATGACATGTGACACTCTGGAGGCACGGGATCGGAGAGGACTCCTCTTTTTTTCCCCCACATGCGTCACCGTTGTTGCGAGTGCAGCGATGCGGAGACGACGACAGCGGGCGGACCTGATTAAATGTAAATGGAAGGGCTTGTCCCACGGCCGCTGAACAATACCCGAAGGATATTAATGCGCGTGTATATACTATATCGGGCTATACCTATAACCGGGCTCCGAGGCTGCCACCGCTGGTCACACGTGCAGACACCCCGTTCAACAGGCTGACAGCGCGGTGGAAGATACGCGTGCTTGTTGGACCAGTCGTACGTCGAGCTTTCGTCACGTGATCATGCGCACCATCGTGCGCAGATAGTGAGGTCAGGTGACGAAAGGGAGGCCGTTGATTGGCCCGGCGAGCGCGTAGCTTCCAGTGCACTGTCGGCTCAGGGGCGAACGGAGATACATGGCACGTTACACGCTTGTGACGGAACTCGCAGGACGCCTACGGGCCATCCCGGCCGATCCGTGCTCTGTGAACTTGTCACGTGACTACGCACCTCGGGCGTCGCCTGCGTTCCTGTCGGAGGTCGCGTGACATTTACGCGGCATTGGAATCGCTTCGATGACTCGTAGCATCCTCGGAGCTCCGTCGTAGGGTGAAACAGAGTCTGTGTAACGTCCATACAGGAAAGCGTTACGCGCGCACGTGTCGTAACGGGCCGGCGGGAAACGACTTTCGGAGGGAAGTCGCCGTCAAAGCTATACGCAGTACGCGTATTGTTTTCCTGCTGCAAACTGCCGCAGATAGCAGTGTCCCGATTATGGTGTTTCATTAATGTGTCGAATAATTCTCCCTTTCTATATTGGTGTGCGTTGTCCTGGGATATTAAGCCACGGTCCCACTGAATGTGGCAGTTTAGGTACTTTTTGGCAGGTCATTACTCATCTCCTTTTAAATACTGTTTTGTGGGATTGATGTCATTTGAAAGGCAATGCAATCCTCTTTCATTTGATATTATGCATGTATTGGTTTATACTGTTCATGCGCATTTGTAGCGTTGCGAATATGATGGCGCGGACCCTCACTTGCTCCGCTGGTTCATGTTTTATGAACGATTCATTAAAGATAACACGGTTCCAATAGAGCAGTTTTGTTAAGATGATGTCGGAGCAGAATGTAACGGTATACTTTTTTGGTATTTGCACTACTTTGTTTTTTTCAGCTCTCCAAATATTGCCCTAAAATTGACATTTTTCAGCAAAAATATGTTTTTAATGACAAGCGCTAGGGCAATGAAATTAGCTACAGATGTAGTGCTTATAATTGGTAATATGCAGAAAAAATTTAATGTTGTGTAAAATTTTTTTGTTTAGATATTCTATATCAAACGTAGCACTTTTTTGTGCTTCGAGTCATGGTAATTCAAATGCCGCTGAGTAAATAATTAAACTATGGTAAAATCTTTTATAACATTTAGAACTACAATAGTTGCCCAAGAGGTGGACGGTGGCTTTTTTTTATTTTCAAAGTCATAACGCTCCGGGACCCCTTCAAACTTACCTGTTTTTGACGCACATCTTTTTTGGACATCAAACAGATTTATTGGCATCTAATAACATTTATTTTATGGAATAGATATACATTGCGATGTATTAGATTTTCCCAATGATCTTGCTTTGGTTTCTTGATAGTTGTAGAGCTTAGCTAATTTTAAAAACAATTAAAAACTGTTTGGGTGTTTTGTTGCGCTACCTGGCGGATGGCAGACAAAACTGCTGATTTCTAAGTTCAAAAAATTTTCGAGGGCGGCGTTGGCGTCTGTATCATCATCAATCTCCGTGTCGTTTTACCTTCACATTTAGAAAATATATTTGAAGATTTACTATCGATAAATGAACGGTTTAAGTACTGGGTCAGGTTAATAAATCTAAGACAAATAATTACACAAGCGTAGCGTGATATAAAGTGTTCATTATTCGATATAATTGAAATCAATAAACGATAAAGACGAAGAGGGAAAGAATACACCCGAGTTCACTTCATGCCTAGAGTCACTAAATGAGCTGCGCTTAAAGTATCGGCACTCCGTTCCCCAAAATTGTTTTGGGCGCCGCCATTTTGGGTCTTGTGCAGAGCAAACGCAACTGCCGATCGTCATGATCCAAAAGTGCGACTTCCTCTGCATTAGATGCGGTGCTAGGAAGCTGATACAATATTGCTATGCTCTGTCGCGGGTTGTTTAAACATTCGTGGAGGACGCGGCGTTTCCTGTGATTTTAGATAAAGCTTCAGATAACTGGCAACCATGATTTTAAGCCACAATATGGCCAAGTGTCGTTACTCTGAAGCGTAGCTAATTTACTGGCACTAGCGGGAACAATGAGGAAGAGGCAGGTGTCAAAAGGTAGTGGCTTGTGGAATCCACGGGGCTCACGTCATGGCCCCTCCAGGTATTACAAGCTTCTTGAACAAGGGCATGAATAGTGTCATTAAATAAGCTATGCTTCAGAGTAGCGACACTTGGCCATATTGTGGCTTAAAATCATGGTTGCCAGTTATTTGAAGCTGTATCTGAAATCACAACAAACGCTTTTCCGTCCTCCACTTTAAACAGTTTGCGACAAAGCAAAGCAATATTACATGAGCTTCCTAACACCGAATCTAATGCTGAGGAAGTCGCAATTTTGAATCATGACGATCGGCAGTTGCGCCTGCTCTGCACAAGCACCAAAATGGCGGCGCCCACAACACTGTCGGAGAAGAGTGTGCCGATACTCTAAGCGCAGCTCATTTATTGGCCCTACTTCCCGCGAACCTCCTTTCCCCTGACTGAAACTGAAACTAAATATGAATAATACACCATTATTATAGCTTATTTAGTTTTAACCACCTACACATAATGAGAGGAGGAAACGGCCGGGTAGGAGAAACGCGGGTTTTATGTGCGACTGTTCTAATCAACGTTAGTTCTAACCGTCTCAAAAGAGAGAACGCGCGAGCTTGCGCTGGTTAAAAAAAAGACGGTCCAAAGAAAAGAGGCGGCACGCTGTGTTCTTTGTGATTGTGCGTCTAATTGCAAATTGTTGTGTGTATGTTTATACAGCCGGAAGTTAGTCTGCCTTAGTGGGCGTGTGTCTCAGGTGTAGATGAGCAATTTAGCCAGTGCGGTACAACCGCAAACCTGGGGTCTTTAACGTGCACCACGCAGTAGTGATACACGACCGCACGCCGGTATGATGCTCTTCCAGATCGAAACGGGCAGGGGCGGGGTGGGTTCTGCAGCGCGAGCTTTCGCTCCACGTGCTCCGAGCTGGTGTGCGCTAGACATGCACTCGGCCACCGATCCCCCCCCCCCCCTTATATAAGTATTTGAAGATCGACGATGGACGTCGATCGTCTCGAGGTAATGTAACGTAATAACATTATATAAATAATAAACATATTGAAGGATTGAACGACTCAATTTTTCAATTCTTGGATTGTAATATGGCGGTAGCCTATTGTACTTACTGTTGATGAAGAGCAATATGAGGTGACGAGGTAATGATTAAATTATGAGGCTCTATAAGGACTACGATATTAGTGGGTGTCGAACCACAACGTACAGTGCCAGACTTGTTTCAAGTATCGTGTACCCAAAGACCTTTCTTCACCCGCAACAGAATATGGTAGAATCAATGAGGATGCTGCTTTACAACTGTACGTGGAACAGGAAAACTGCAATGTGCAGAAGTGCGGCTTATTCGTTAATATGAAGGACGGATTTCTAGCAGCATTCCCTGATTGACTACTTGGAACAAATGGCCTCATTGACGTAAAGTGTCCCCGTTCCAAAAGATTCTTGAAGCCTACTGAAACCGCAAAGGAGTATGAGGCGAAAAATAAGAACAAGGAGCCTGGCGTGAAAGGTCCAAATCACCACCATAGCCTCTACTACCAAATACAAGGGCAGTTACACAATACACAAAGAGAGTTTTGTGATTTCGTTATATTTACACTCAAGGGCATTGATATCCAACGTCTTCAGAGGGATGACACCTTCTTGTCAACCAACATAGAGCCTTTTCTACTCAAGTTTTACATGGAAGGCCCGACTTCCACTGAAATTCCTCACGTAGACGAGTTGTCCGACCGAATAATCTGCCATTACTCCCGATCTGGGAATCTCTCGATCTTCATTCATGGCCATAGTATCATATGAGATCGAGGGGTGTGGCTCTTCGTCCGCCGAACATTGCTTCGGCGGGTGTTTTTACCGTGTAAGATGAGACCGTCGCGTGCTGCTGGAACAAGAACCTGGCGATTCTTCACTGAACTGCTTCTTCCGTAAGCTTCAAGAGGGCTTTTTTCGTTTCGCACACCATCTGTTCTGCTTGCCCGTTAGTTGCAGGATGGTATGGTGCACTAATGTGATGCCTGATGCCGTTTTTTTTTTTTGGTGGGGGGGGGGGGATTTGATTATTTTATTTGAAGCAAGATATGGCGCGTTATCAGAGAAAAGTATTTTCGGTAGGGCAAAAGTAGGGACAAGAGAGCGTAGAACGTCAATGACGCGTTTGTACGTCGTGGCAGGCATCGTGTAAACTTCCAACCACTTAGAGTACGCATCGACCATGACTCCGCAGATGCGGATACGTTTCGCCACCTACAGACTGAATAGTGGATCGTTTTCAGTTACAGTTCATGATGGCGCTGGACTCGAGGAAGCTTTCGACTCTTTCCACAAAGTTAGCCCAGGTGCCAGCACTTTTGTCGAAAGTGGTAAGTGTTCGAAACGTCGACAACGTCGGTAGCCACGTTGCTTGACACTGGACGCTTACCATTCGCTGAGAAGAAACTTGCTTGTTCGTCTGCCACGAGTCGTCCGATATCAGGTCATCACAGCTACTCCATCTCCCGACAAAACAGGTCGTCATTGTCCGCATGTCCATAGTTAGCAATCACGTGAACTTATAAATTCCCATACGCTCATAACTTGCCGTCGCTAAACGCCGTTCATTCATAGCGTCTTCATTGCAAATAAACGTCTTCCTATTTATTCTGATGGTTTTCATCATACTCCTCCTAAGCTGTACTTACAACATTATATCGGTACTTCCGAAAATATTGCAACGGCGTTTGTCTTCTGGGAACTATAATGTAACAACCTTTACAAAATCTTCCGGATCCCATGAAACACAATATTTCGTTATGTCACTTTTCGGTCGTCATTATAATGGTGAGGTAAGTACCGTAAATTACGAAGCAGTTTACTTGACGTCCGCTTCCACTGGTGTCTTGGAATATTGAGTCTACTGAGCGTGCATTCCTGCAGAAGTTTTCATTGAAAGAATATTGACACGTCAATCAACAATTGATTCCTTCTTGGTAAGATTTATTGCGAAAGCCCGTGGCAACCGCCGAACCGCATGTCCCTATATCAGCCTGACATTCTCGCATACATGCGTTTGCTGGGCCACGCTACTTGAGCCAGCTGAGCACAGCTGGCAGCGGCGCGAGCAAGGCCACGAGGGGAACGTGATGGTGCTCGAGCCATCCCACCGTGAACCAATGTTTCGGCCACCCCACGGGTGCGTGTCGCCATCTATTGGTTGAACTAACGCCTTGTTCAAGATGGCTGCCGTGGGACCGCAGCCTTAAAGGAGGTTGTCTAATTATGCAGGAGCGTACACGTATCATCCCTTTCATTTATGCGCACCGCCTGGCTGGAACTGAAAAAAAAAAAAAATGTGTGAAAAAACCGCTGACTTGAGGCACTACTGTCTTAAAGGGACCATGAAAGGATTTGTCTGTTTTCGCTAAATACTACTTAGAATCACTCCCTAACGCTAATAATGAAATAAGCTTGCCTTAGTTTTTCTTTCTAGGTAATGGCAGTCGCCAAAATAATTGAGAAATATGAGCATCGTGCATCCCCTTAAGGTGTATCCACACGACGGACCGGGCCGCGGACCGATTGATCACGTGATGCGCGGTCCGCGGGCCGCCCGGCTGCAATGAGCATCCACACGGCGGACCAAAGAGCAGACGACAGAGCGAACGGGCCGGTCTAACCCTCGACCTCACAGCTCCGCCAAACGCATGCAGCGAGCTGCTTTGAGGCTATTTGTAAGGAGCCAAGATGGAGGTTGAACGAAAGAGACGTTTGGCCGCGGTGGCCCTGGCGTTGACTGTTGAGGACGAGGAGGACTTAAGTGAACCGAAAAGGGCATGCTGGATGAAGCGCGATGAAGTAAAAAGTTGCATCGTCGCACCATGCCGCCATCGTCGCACAACAATAGGTTCGTCTTCTTCGTCTTCAACAGTTGGCGCCAAAAGAAAACGACTTTGGATTTGGATTCCAATCCAAACAACAAAAGTCAGCTTGTTGCCAGACTTAGCGCTTCAATTATACTAAAAACGCCGCGGTCCGCCGCTAAGGTCCGGGCGAGAAAAGTAGCTTGGCATTTCTCAAAAGCGCGGGCCGCGGACCGCCGGCGGACCTCGAAAACCGGTGACGTAAGATCACGTGATGCGCGGCCCGCGGACCAAACCAGCAATTTGGTCCGTCGTGTGGAGTACACCTTTAAAGGCCTGTTCACAGATGCAGCGGAGCGCTACAAGCGTAGCGCTTATCTCGCGCTAAGCGCGTGCTGACGGGAGCGTTCACCAGCTTTGTATCTCACCGTCAAAACTGTTGCTCATGGCAGACGATAAGTAGCTGACGGCACGTGAGGAGCGCTACATAAGCGCTTCGCTGCATGTGAGAACCGACCGTAACTCGGAGCCAGAACATGCGGCCACGTGGCCTGGTGCCTATCCTATGCTGCCAACGTTAATCATAGCTACGCTCTAGGGGTTGGTCAACTTATTAGGTTTTCCTAGTATTCTCATATTTGGAGTGGTTGGACACGAGTCACTGCCTGAGTGTCCGCCGAGCCATTGATCATTACGAGCCGAAGTCGAGCTCACACGCAGTTCTCGTGTTCAATCCATGAGCCGCGCTCGATTGTCGTCAGGCGGGTTGTTTCGGTACTAGAATTACGTCATCATGTTTTGCGAAGGCAAGACTAAAAGAAATAGTCCCTTTTTATCCTCGCAATTTCACCGCGACAAAGAAGCTTCTGAATCAGTGGCGTTCTGTGCGAGTATACTTGGGCCAGGCATATAGGGAGTATTCACTGGACGCCATATTTGTGGGTTCTGTATAGAGCGCATGCTCAGAACGAGCTCACATCAATAGGCTGCTAAGACCGGCACTCTTGACGGTGCGGAATGCACGTTGCAAAATAACCGTGGAAGCTCGCCGTCAGCGCGTCAGCACGTGCTCAGCATTCGCGCACACAGCTATGGCCGCCAGTGAATACTCCCTATAGGGCCAGTAAGCCTCTGAAAAGTCTTGAACCTTCCAACCCGATATCGTTTCATGTTGCGCGCGGCCGGTTCACACAGCACCGTTTTCTTACGTGATGTATAAGTCACCGAAACATTCGTGTCTCGAATGTCTTCACGAACTGGTAGCCACGCTTAATATGAAGTACGGCTGTCGCGGTGACTTGTGGCGTAAGCAGATATAAGTTTTCGTATGATAACGTAACGTAACGTGATAAAACAGGATTGTGTGAGACAGGGATTTCCCCAGACCCCCTAGGGGGGGTGTACACCCCCCTAGTTTTCCTCAACACCCCCCTTGAATCTAAAAAAAAATTCTTTTTTTTTTCAGATTAAGTAGAAAACACCACCTCTCAGGTGTATATATAGAGAAAGGGAAACATACATTACGAGTATGAGCATTTGGTTAATAGACGTCTGTAATTTAGCTAGTGGACTAAAAAAGAAAGTTTTATATTTTATCTATAGCCTCGCCTCGCATCGACGTCCCCCCCCCCCCCCACCCCCCCCCCGAGCCATTGGGACACCCCCCTTGATTAGAATCCTGGGGAAACCCCTGGTGTGAGAAGCAGCCTTTAAAAGGGTGAAGTTAGGAACGAAAGAAACGAAAAAGCTTTCTTCTATTAGCGACGTGAGTGATCAAAAGCGTCGCTATGATCGGCCTTCCACGATTGGTCGAATGTTGACTATAACCTCAGCAAAGGCTTTCTCATTGAAGGAAATAAGAGTAGTGTAAGAGCGTCAATGTTGGCAGTGTTGGTTTCAGAGCGCTATGACTTCAAGCTTCCACCATGCTCATTACAAGCCCAATCGAACTTGTTGTTTCATGGCAATGACGTTACGACAATAAATTATACGAGGGCGCCACCAAAACATCTCTTCGCCAATAGCGGTCGTTCACATTAGATCTCCGTCAATTGATAATGAGCCACCATTGGCAGGCATGAGGGATCCCTACTCAAACCTTTCTTCATGAGCCGGTAGTCTAACATCCGCTTATCCAACGTACAAAAAGTTAAAAAGAAATGGCCTAATTCTTCGGGGCTTGATTCCGCACTTCTCTATCCGTCGTCACCCCGTCATCCGAAAGTTCCGACGAAGGAGCCCAGGTGCGCCGAATAAACGGAGCCCAGCAAACGTATAATTTCCGAGGAACTTCCGAGACGATCGAAGAATGCTCCCAGTGCTCCTCTCTCCTCTACGAAAATCTCCTTCAACTAAGTTGCTAGCGCTGCTCTCCAATAGCTCCCTCCTAAAAGAGAACTGCCCACCCCATACTCGGTCTCACATACATACACACACGCACATGCACACAAACACAAAGACGCAAACACACACACACAAAGCAGTGCACACGCACTCGAGCGATAAGGAGAAGGCCCGCATCGCTCGTCAAACAGAAGTGACGCCGCGCAGAGGAACCAAAAGCACCTCCGTTGCGCCAGCAAAAAGACAGCAAACAGAGCCGGCCAGCCAACTCTTCCCTAATCAATGCAGCAAACGCGTCAGAGAAAGGCTCGGGCGGCGGCGCCTCCGGGGTCAAACCGAGCGTCCCCATATTGGCTTCTCGCGGCAGCCCTTTTTCTTCCGCTCGGGCGAGTCCCGCAGGCTCCCCTATCGGGCTTCAGTTTCTTCCCTCGTCCAGAGGTGACAGCCACACACACGCACGCGCGCGCACACACTCGCGAGGAGTTTCGTCCGGACAAAAGAAGAGAGTGGGTGCGTGCGCCTGCAGTCCTAAACCCAAACCCTCGCGTCCAGGAATCGGCGAGCCGGTATATATGTAAGAAGAGATCTCTCCCACTGTCCCTTCCGTCCCTTTGCTCCCGAATCTCGCGCGCCTCTTTTCTGTTTGCCCGTCAAAAGGTCCGTCTTCCGAGGGATGGCCAAGTTGCGTATAATCGGCCCATTTTGCGAGAGGGGGGGGGGGGAGAGATTCCTCGTCGGCAGTGTGGGCAAAAGTGGTGGGGGTCGTCTGCGAGAAAAGGAACTCCTTCTTGTTTCGCGGTCGTCGCGTGGTGGCCAGCTCGTCCAGTTCGGAAACGCCAATGGCGCATATAAAAGCATATCCTTAGTTTGGGGAAGGCAGGGTATAGTGGGCAGTGGACGCGCTAAACTTTCGGAATAAAAGGGGACGTGAAAACGCAGACATAATCGCATGGCGCACCTCAGTGAGCTCGAGCGCGAAGAAGCGGTTGTCTGCAATGGTTCACAAACAAGCTCGCGCCTGCCCACACGAGGTCACGGTGTAAGGTACCATACACCGTGCACGAGGTGTGGGCTCTGCGCTTGCGCAGAAACAAGTTTCACGTGAGGTGAAGCGACTGTGCACCGCAGCGCCAGCGCAGCGGCGAAACGCCAGATCTGCCTAGTCGGTGTACGTATTCGCGTGGCATATAGCTTTCTGACCGCGATGAACGTGGATTAAGTTATCTGCCTCGAAGGAACGCGTCATGCATTTCCCGATCTACAGAGAGTTCTCGAACGCACTTCGGGAGTCCAAAATGTTGCATAAAGAAACGAATGAATTGAGTGCAATTGAAGCTTTTTTTTATAAAGGTTGTTTTTTAGGTGGTGCATTTGTCATACTTAAGATGCACGTGAGACTGTCCTAATTTTCCCTAACTGATCAACTAGACTAACTGTATATGACCGCTCACACCACTGATGGATGGATGGATGAATGGATCGATGGATGCTGACGACTGTACCTTCTTTAACGGGCGGTGCTTGCGCCACCTAGAGCTAAAAATCGTGCCAGTGTTTTTTTAATTTTTTTTACTGCTTTAGCCTTCACTTGTTTGGGATCGATTGCGTGAGCCTCTTATGCAGCTGCGTTGATCGGAAATAACGATGATCACCACAAGATTACCGTGTTTGACCACAACTCATAGCAGGATGTTCTAGTAGATCGTTCCGACACCTTTCAATAGAAAGCTTTGGGGAACAGTTCTTGCACCTATTACGGTACGATAGGCCCTCCGGCCCTCCGGTACGAACTGCGCATGCGCGAGTCTTCTGCAGTAGCACATGCGCACTTTGTACCGGAGGGCCCATCGGACCGTATAGGTGCAAACTGCTCCCGAAAACTCCCTAATAACGATACCCGATAACGATACGATGCGCGCGTGCAAAGGCGTCGACAGAGCATCGGGTATCGTTATCGGAGTGATTTGGAGTGATGTACTAAAACTCCCCCTATATCCGGAACTCCGTACAGGATTAGGTTTTACTTTTAATTAAACTACTTACCTCATCTTGAAACTTGACCGGCACCGCGACAGCTGCGTGTCATTACGTTTGTGTAGTGCATAATTTCATGTTTCAGGGGCGCAAAATAACGGTTGCTCTGCACGTAAAAAAGAAAAAATGAAGTAAATTTTATTGAATAAAAGGTCAGAGAGCGGCTTGTATTTTTTGTATTTAGATGAATCAACATTCCGGCAGAAAACAACTCGAAAAGAAAAAAGAAAAACGGAATACAAGAAGCTTATGAAATAAAGTCATGGAGTGATGATCCTTGATGACAAGTGCGTTAGCGAATACCCTTTCGAGCTATTTGTAATTAATATTTCCAGTGATGGAAGTGCTGCGCCATTTGCGCCAAATTGCGCCATGAACAAAAGTCTGCTACACCTTGCGCCAAAATGCCATTTTTGCTAAGAATTGCGCCACACCTGCGCCGAGATGGGCTTAAAGCAAAAAAATTAATATTTTATTATTGGTCGACCCTAATATTTAGAGAAGTAGAAGGAAAGAAAAATTGTACAAATATGAATTTCACAGCGTCTCTACTCACCGTATAGTTTGTTTCGTCTTAGGTCAGAGCACAGTCGAAGGCTCGAACACATACAACCACAAACACACATACTAAAAGCGCAAGTCACGGGACATTCGCTGCACTTGATTGGTTTAGCCGATGAAAGAACACGTACAAGGAGATGACGAATGTCATGATGTCGCGCTTTGATGCTGCGAATCAACCGGCCAGAGCCGTTGATGCTGGGCATCAACCGCTCTGGCCAGTTGATGCGCTGGCTGGTTGATCGCCGACATCGTCTAAATTTCCAGACGATGTCGTCGATGTCAGGAACTAAGAGTCCCGAGAAAACTTTGCAAAATAGTAGGATTGCCGATTGCGGCTACTGTGATAAAACAGAACCAGGGTCTTGTACTCCTGATAAGATCACTCGATTATCATGTCTGCCACATGCCTTCGTTCCGTGGCTGCAGAGTACCGTGGCACTTGCGCCGCTCGCGTCAACCTTCACCGCCTCTCACCAGCGTGCGCGCGTCGAGCTTCACCGCTTTGCACCGGAGTGCTAGGAGCAGCGGCTGACCTGGGGGAGCGCCTGGCTTAGCGCGATAGGCACGCAAATTATGCTCAGGATTATTACAGGTCCACCTTCTTTGTCCTAATTGTAAGTTAATCTCTAATTAAAAAAAAAAACAACTGAGCAGAGAAAGAGAGAAGAAAACACGGGTCTATATATATTTGAATAAATACGGTAGTCACGGTAGTTCCCGTGCAGCTGTCGATCGAAAGAGCAGCGAACTTTGACGTAACTCTGGTTCCTACGCCGCTAAAGAGCAGTGTCACCTTTAAAGCGCAAGTGTAGGCTTTTATAATATTTTTGGGTGGTTGTTTTTGCAGTTTATGATATTAAGAGTCTTGAGTTTGGTAGGTTCATTAAACTTACGGGACACATTTTTATTGGTAGACGTGTTAGCGGATATGCTGGTTCTTGCTGGCATTTTACAGAAATTATATTTACAGGCTAAACAAACTACCGAGTGTAAAATGGAGAGGGAGAGAGGATTTATCCCAATGAAGTGTTGCGCTATGATTCACTTTTCAACCATTTTTTAATACCCATTGTAAATGAAACCTACTCTGACTAGAGCCTTATTTAAGAAGACTGTGTTCCTTTTACGCCCTATCTATTCTTATCACAAACGGTAATAAATAATATGCTCGAGTATCAAAGAGGAACCCTTGATCACTATCATAAATGAACTCATTTAGAGATGCAATCACTTTTTTCATTCTCAAGTGATGTGCTAACAGATGTTGGCATCTGCTCCAAAAGCGTCAGTGGCTGCTCCAAACCAATATTTTGCCTGCTACAGAACCTGCTACAAAAGGTCAAATGCCGCTTCCATCATTCTATTCCTTACAGAAAAAAGTAGTACCCTTTTATTACTATTTTTTGTGACTATATAAACCAACTCCTCCTCGTTGGCACCTTGATTCAACGTGGTATATTGATTAGGTGAGCAAATGACTAACTCAAGTTCAACCCTTTAAGGATTGGAGCTACGATGATTCCCCAAAACTTCCTACACATTCATACTTTTTTATTATCATTACGCGTAGAGCTCCAGGTCACTTCTTTTTTTTCCTTCTTTTTTTGCGGGAAAATCATAAAAAAAACAGATTCTGACTCTCGCAAAAGAAAGAAAAAGACTTGCAACGTAAATTTTTACACCAACCTATGACTCTTGACAATTGGCACCCACGTACACAACAAACACACACAAACACAAAAAAAGCGAGCCGGGTAAACACGGTGCGCTGCAGCTTACGTAACGGCACCGACCGAACGACACATGCGAGTCTCACGTAAACGGGACAAAAGATTCCGATACACAACAGCTACCTTTATACTCCCCCAACTGGCAAGAGTACCGGTTCCCACCCTTGACCCCCGCAGGGCCACCTTTTTTAATCTTCTTTTTTCAGAGAGATGGGAAGCGACTGGACTGCGAAAGAAAAATTCGACCCACACTAAGCAAGGTATACTGTGCCGAATCCCTTCAACCGGGTAACACAAAAAAAACGCCAATTTCACTTTCCTTCGGTTACGGGTAAAGAAAGTGTCCACCGCGCACGCGAAAGCCGAACCAGGGCATTCGTACACCCCCGGGAGCTGTCGTCTGCGTTTTGTGCATTCGCTTCAGCCTACGATGGACCGCTGCTGAAGCTACCCAGCCATCGGAACCAATCCAGCGCCGTGTACCAGGTGACCTTCGAGAGGAAGGGCGCGGTGACGACGCGCGTGGTGCGCAATCACGTGACACGTGCACAGTCGCTGGATTGGCTTTGGATGGCTCGTAGTGTCCGCTGAGATCCATCCTAAGGTAAAAACAGAGTACATCGTCTGCTTCTGAGAACGGAAGTGAACCCTTAGATTTTATTCTTGACGTTTTAAAAGATTCTTTTTTTTTGTTACGCGGTGTTGGTATTTTTAAAGATCGACGGCTTTTAAAAAGGAAGTAGAAAATAAAGGGCAAAAAGATTTATAGTAAGAGTTGAAGGAAAGAGGTGAATGGGTCCCGCGCTTGACCCAAGTAAATCGGGACAGGGGAGCAGGGGTCCCTGGACAGGGTCAGTTGACAAAAGGGGAAGTAGGGAAAGGGTCCAGAGATTAAGGCGCAAAAACGAAGAAGGATCGTTTCTCACTGGACCGGACAGACGTCCTGCCAACTCGCAACTCAAGCCGGTATGAGAAAAAACCAAACGATAGAGCAAAAAAATATAATGTGAGTGTGGAAAGGGTAGGAAAAGGAAGCCGCTCCCCTTTTTGCTTCTCACGACAGAAACCTTTGACCAGGACTGCGTTGTTTTCTTGAAAAGGGAAAGTCTCTTTTTTCGGGGGGGGGGGGGGGGGGGGGGGGAGAGACCGGACCACCCCTTTTCTGTTGATGTTTTGCGTGTATACGCGTGCGACTGCGATGGGTATGAAAGAGAAGCTCCAGCACGCTGCTGCTTTGAAAAAGGGAAAGTTTCGGGAAGGGTTCGTCCCCCAAAGTCCAGTGTTTTTGGTCGACAACGCGCCGCCGAATCGACCATGTGGTCAGTCGAAGTCCGGCAGGGAGACATTCGATGGAGCAGCTGCCCTCTGCTCTTGAATGAGCCCGAGGCTCGGTCGCCTACACCTCCTCCCATAAAGCAGCTTGAAATGGGGGTTCTAGGTGCGTTTGGAATACCTCGTAACGAGCGGAACCACACCTGAGTAACCGTCGCACAAGACACCGGGAACTTGATGTTGATGCTGCTTTTCTCTGGGTCCACATAAAGTGGAGCGATAACTTGTCAAGTAATGCGCAAAGAAAAAAAGGTACCCGTAATGAATACGTAATTCTTACACGATGTTTGGTTACATGATTTGCACGCGACGTCATTGCACCATCCTGGGAGTCGTTCTCGTTCTTGGCGAGAAAAATGTATGCTGCAGAAGGTAAGTACGTGCTCAGCAGAAAGCCCACTACAATGGCAGGTGATGTAACATCAATGCAAGTCATGTATAGACCGTTTTTTTTTCTTGCGGCGGCCGCTATGTTGAGCTTTGACGTAGCTAAATTTGGGGAAATGGCCAATCATTTTGCCAACTGGAAGGCGCTAGAGCTCAATGTGTTCGTGCCAATGTTTATACTTTTTTTTCGCTATACTTTTTTTTTATTTTTTGTCGCCCAGCCTATCTACGTCATATTTCAACGTGGCAACCGTCGCACGAAAACGGTCTTATGGGACGGACCCTCTCATTGTCACTGCGAATAAACGTGTCAAGAAGTGAACTTGTATTTGACTTCAAGCGGTGTTCGACTATTTCGTGCTCATGAACTAGCTTGCACCCGCCCCCATGTTGGACAGTTGGTACCATGTCTGGCGGCATTATTTCTGCCTCTGGCGCCTTGGGACCCTTTAAAAAGCGATGTTCACTATCCTGAGAAAAAAAATAATAATATGAAGACATGATTGGCTGTTTGATGTCCCGACTTCAAGGCGTGTTATAGATAACGAGCAGTATGTACCATTGAGCATGTTAACGTGACTCCTGGAGCGCGAATAGTAGTCAATTCTTGTTTTACTGAATATTGTCTTCTGGATGCACGTTCTGAACCACTGGACAGCCGGGACACCTTAGTACGGTATTTCTGCAATTTACTTATATATTGTATGCTATCACCTTACAACAAAATGCAGTAATAGCTGTTGCGAGCTTTTTTGTGTGTGTCGTGTGTGTGTTGCGCGTGCGCGTGTGTGCTGTACGCGCGTGTGCGTGTGTGTGTGTGTGGTCTGTGCGCGCGCGTGCGCGTGCGCGTGCCTTTCATTTAAACGAAGGATCGTGCAACGAGAGCACAAGCCAATAGCTCTTTGGATGAGAAATGAAAATGTTTAGTATAAATTGTTCGGGGCCAGGTGTCCAGGGATTTTGTGTTTTGAAGTCAGTGGATCCCCACATAAAGCTACACGTTCGCCCTTGTAGCTCTCGCGGTAGTTAATAGGGACTTTAGCAAACCGTTGCCATGCTCCGCGTTGCCGCACTACCGGAGCCTTTGAAGCATGTCTTTCACGGTTCAGCTGAGGGAAACAAAAACAAAAAACCTGAACGTCGGATTGCGTCTTTGCTTTACGTAGGATGGTGCGAACGTTTTATATTGTGTGAAATCCACTGTGATGACTTCAGCATCTAAGATAATATAAATATTTTGTGGCCTAGGTTTAAGGAATAGACCCTTTGCTAAATCTCCGAAGCGTCCCGGCCCGCACTCGAGGAATCATGGGAACGGTGTTCCTTCAGTTCCCCAGTGATCGGTAATTTCGACCAATTCGATGCTTACACACTTTTTGAGTGTAATCAGAGTTTACAGCTAGGACCAATGTATTAAAATTCCCATTTTTTCAGTACTATTAAACAATAGAACGAATTGCCTGATGACACTATTCTAATTTCATGTACTGCCTTTCTTCTATATAAACTATCACGTGATAGTTGGGCGGAGCAAAAGTTAATTTTTTCCTGTAAATTGCGTTTTCAGAGTGCCTAGTTTGCAACGCTGTGTTTTGGTCTGCTTTGTTTCTTCAAGGGATCTGTAAATGTGATGATCAATAAGATCAGCATAAAATACAATATATATATATATATATATATATATATATATATATATATATATATATATATATATATATATATATATATATATATTACAGTGGCGCAACGGATCGGAATACATGTCTTGATACTTTTGTCTGTGCACCGAAATTCACACTT